>VONZ01000561.1:0-7500 GCA_012976165.1 Labeo catla | reverse complement strand
ACCACACAATTGTGACTTGACAACTCAAAATTGCAAGTTATTCCGCAGTTCTGACTTTATTTCTCAAAACTGAGTTCATATCAAGCAATTCTGAGGCGGAAAAAAATCAGTTTTAGTTCTCACAATTTTGACTTTATAACCTGTAATTACGAGTTTGTATCATGCAATTCTAAGAAAAATGTCAGAATTGAGAGATAATATTCACAATGAAAATTTTTTTTTAATTCAGTGGCAGAAATGGGCTTCCATCAATGACATATTGGAATGAATAACAGATAAAACATTTGCTAAATTGTAATAATATTTTACAATGTATGTTCTACTATAGTTTTGAATGGTTGTGTACCTTTTTAGTATTTAAAAATGTTTAAAAAAAAAAAAAAAAAAGGAGGAGGAAAAAAAGAAAAAAAGGAAAAAAAAGAAAGAAAAAAAACCTTGTGGTTTTCAAAAAACCAAGTGCCCAAAAACATAGGACAAAAATAGGATGTCTTTAGTGGGCTAACATTAGATTACCAAAAATAGAAGCCTGCACAAATCCTCAAACATGAGATTTTGCTATTTTAAACATTAATTGAGTTTAAATCGTACGTATCAAGAAGGAGAGTTAAGTACTGATGAAAAGCTTTTTAGTTATTTTGGATATCTGATTGAAACCATCAAACAAGTAGACTCAGAAACCTAAAATTGAGTCTGTGCTCATTATCTAATACCCTAAACCTGGTTGTTGATTATCTCATCGACATTCAACTAGCCTGCCGTAGGTGCTAATGAGCAGCGCGCTTGGAAATACACTTGGGTTTCAACTCTTGCCAACCAACATAAGACTGTATTCCCTCAACAACCAAACCAACCAACAAAAATGAAGACATAGCAGTGACAGTCTCACAAATTCCCAGCTCTCGGAGCCCCCGCGGGCAAAGCCGAGTTCGTGGGAACCGCTGAGGTGACAGATCCCGGCATCTCTTCCCATAGAGCTCAGGGACAGAAGACATCCCTTATCCTGACCTACACTCTGTTAGACATGAGCTGCTATCGTTAGTCAGCTGACCCTCTGCGGACCAATGAGAGCCAAAGAAAGCCGGAGGTCACGGAAAACCTCGCCCTGAGGTCCAGATTTACTTGCTCAGCGAAATCCAGACAACGCATAACAAGGAAGACGGACATCACCGGGCCAAAACGTCGCCCTCAAAAATGCAGTTTTATTCACTGTGGCGTTCATATGAGCTTCTAAAACGGATGAGCTTGTGTTCGAGCGATAGTAATTGGATCGTATACACTATAAATAAACTTAAAATGGATGGATACGCCAGTCTTTTTAACAAACGGTTCCCTCCAAGTTTAAATTACCATGTGTGGGGGAAATGTCTTAGAAGGTTTTGAAATTTGTACGAGTAGGCCATGATCGTGTGGCTTCGACTTAAGATACACCAAAGTTAAATATGCTCCAAATTACAGTCGTTACGGGACCCTCAAAGCCAAAATTAGAGGGCGAACGCCTAGGCGGTACTATTGACTTCTTTATTGAATGGCTGCTCTGTGTAATTAGCAAAGCAAACTAATCCATCTGATCGCAACCATCTGAAAGCGTCGTGCCGCGATTCTGATGATGTCTCGTGGCGGCGGCTCATCTACAATTAACCTGTAGTTTTGTCACAGGAGAGCTTTGATCTCAGTCTGTGGGTTTTTGGTCGGTTTGTAAAGCGAAACATTCAGCGGAGGATCCTGTCTCTGGAGACTCTTTGGACAATTGAGAAGGAAGCCATTACTGCCACTACTGCCTGACGTTAATGACAGGGTGACCTTTAACCTCACTTTTCCCTCATCTAAAGCACACCAGTGATTTTCAGTGTATCGTATTACGACATTTGACCACATTTCGACATCCGATGATTTCAGCTCTAGATGAACTTTGGTTACAGTTTTTGGTGCTATTTATAAACACTGGTCTTAAAATATCGTAGAATTGTTTTTCCTACATGTGATTTCAGGAACCTTGTTTTATATATATATATATATTTTTTTTTCACTTACTAATCATCGTTTTAACTGTCACCGTCGCCTCAGTGGGACGCCTAAGTTTACTTCACTGTATTACACATTTTGTAGGAACATTTATGTCAAGAGTGCATCTCAAAAATCTACATCATAACTACATTGTTCTGACCTTTGTCACAAAAAGTATTTTTCGTTGCCTTTTTCACTACCATGTTTTAGAAATCATCAGAAATTAGAAATCATTTGAAGGCTAAAAAGCTCAGAATTCATCATTTGAAAGACATTTTAAAATCAGACATTGCATTACCATGGAAATTGGACTTCAAAATCATATTACAAAATGTATTTGTTCATGAATTATAACAATTTAAGTTTGAATAGTACACTTTTATGCCTATGTTCAAAAATGGGGGTGACAGTTAAAGGGTTAAACGATACAAAGAAAAACAGTGAATACAGAGAAAATACTACAAATTAATTATTAAATAAAACATTATATATATAAATTGTTTTTGGGTGAACTACTACATGAACTACTTAATTTCTATATTGTCTCACAAATAAAGTAATGAAGCACTAATGAAGAATGCCTTTAATTTTTTTTTTTTTATATTGATAATACTGTTATGGTTATTTGATCCGTTTCAACTAGAATTAATCGAAGCATTTAAATATATATATTTTAAATATTTTAAAAAAAGTAACATTTTAACCCAGTAAAAAAAAAAAAAAAAATCATGATTTTAAAAATTAATTATATTTTTAAATGCCATAAAAATGTATAAAATGTGAAAAAAAAACATTTAAAAAGTTGTCTTTTATATTGACAATACTGTCATGCTTATTCTATCCATTTCAACTAGAATTATTCGAAGCATTTAAATATTTGTTCAAATATTAAAAAAGTAAAAATTTTTAATATTTTATTCCAGTAAAAAAAAAATTCATGATTTTAAAAAACATTTTTAAAATAGCATAAAAATAAAGTTGTCTTTTATATTGACAATACTAGAATTAATCAAAGCATTTAAATGTTTCTCAAATATTAACAAACAGTAAAAAGTTTTAATATTTTAATCCTGTGGAAAAACTCCATATAAAAACTTTTTTTTTTTTTTTAAATAGCATAAAAAAAATAAAATGTAAAAATATTATTTTATATTGATAATGTAATGCTTTTATATTGGTAACTGTAATGCTTATTTGATCCATTTCAACTAGAATTAGTCAAACCCTTGCTCATCTTTGTGGCCTGATTTTTTTGTTTAGATGTATCAGGTAAAAAACAAAGCCCACATGGCTTTATTTCCATCTGTGATCTGCTGACCCGTATCCATGACGACCGTTTCTGTGCTGCTGTTGTGTGTAGGTGACTGTCCTTACCTCATGCAGCGCCACCTCTGCTTCCAGACAGAGACACACTGACCAAATTATCCTCGCAGCGGCACAGATACGCATGCAGTCATCGCTGTCAGCCTCTGCAGAGCTGCGGTCACATGTTTAATTTTGGATAGTGTTATAAGAGGTGATGCTCAACACATTCAGCCTTTTAAAGCCTTCCTGTCATCTCACTGTCACATCGTTTTGACAGCTGAATCGATCCCACATAGGCAGACATCTGGCCCAAGATCAGGCCAAGGAAGGATACTTTTGGAGATGACAAACTTTTCCAAAAAACCTGAGCAGCTCTTTGAAAAAGATTTTTTTTTTTTTTAACAGTTTGCTTTACATACAAATTGACACAGATGCAAACTAGTGTTTATTTTGAGTTTTGATTTTCCTTACAAGTTTCTTTGCAAGGATTGTGATGGTATAATATTCATTTTAAAAGGAGTATTATTAAGGACTACATTTTTGAGTATTAAAAGTTGTGGTCAGAAATGTCTTTATAACATATAACAATTCTTTTGAAAACGCCACAACAGAAGAACATCTTTTCTTTGAGTAATGTCTCCCTCTACTGGCCAAGGCTGAAAAATCCCCGTTTAAACCAACAAAAATGCACCACTAAATATATATATATATATATATATATATACATATACACACATATATATAAAAAGTTATTTTATATTGATAGTCATGCTTATTTGATCAGTGTCAACTAGAATTAATCAAAGCATTTAAATATTCTGTAAATATAAAAAAAAGTTACAAGCTTTAATATTTTAATCCAGTGTAAAAAAAAAAACAAAAAAAAGGAAAAATGTTTAAGTAGCATTAAAAAATGATAAAAAGTTTATCAATATTTAATATTTTTAAAAATATTAAATATTTAAAATTAATATTTTTAATTTAAATTTTAAAACATATTTAAAAAATTAAATCAGTCAAAATTTAAAATTACTAAAAAAAAAAAAAAAAAAAAAAAAAAATTTCAAGATGCTTTAGTATTGCTTTTATGTGAACTTCAATATATTATTTATCAATTCATTCATTTATTAATTGAATTAAATATAATTAATTCAAATGATTATAATTTTACAATTTTGCAACAAGTCACATGAATTTAGAAAAAAAATTGCAATCCTATACTGTTTCTGTAAAACTGATCTGCGTTGCCTGGAATCAGTCTACAGTTGGATCTACGAAATAAATATGCTACGGCAGTATAATTTAAGTTAATATTTCCATTTAGCATTGTTTTATGGTTTATGATGACGACTCTGATATTTAGTCAAAGAGACAAATGGAAAAGTCTTTTTTGTTTTTTTGTTTTTACTGAGTATTTACAATAAATAGTACTTTGGAATGTTATTTCAAATGCAACTACAATACAAACTACTAATATTGAAGACAACACATTTGAGATTTTAAAATACAAAGTACCCCTATAAAAATCTAACCAACCTATTCATGACCTGAAATGTTGTTCATCCTTCACGTCCAGTTCAGTTCAAGCTTTTGTCCAGAACTTTAGCACCAGTCGGACCTACCATTCCATACATCTGAAATGTGGTTTACTGCTCATGAATAAGATCAGTCTGTCAGTTCGATTGGTTCTTCACAGCGTATGCACAACCAAATCTTCAGGACACGTTTTCTTTGAGTCACAGCTGCTCACGAGTCGCCGGTCATGATGGAGATGAACTCATCTTGATTAACTGAAAGAGTCCAAGAACAAATGTGATCACTTAAATTCACTTTGCTTTTAACCCACTTACTCACAGCACAGACAATTATTAATATTTTGCTGATTAAATTACATATAGCTCTTCACGACGCCAAAGGACACACAAACAGCTTTCAACTCAGCATTCATTTCCACTGTTCCCATTTTTGTTGGCTGCAATACATTAATTTGCTGTGCCTTAATTGAGAAAAGCACTTTGGGCCAACTGGGAAAAGCACAGTAATTACTTCCATTCATCAGAGGCAATAAAAATAGCGCTTTTTTCCTCTTCCAGCAACTTACTCTCTCCGTCCCCATCGGTGTCAAATTCATCAATCATGGCTCGCAGGTCTTCGTCACTCATGTCTTCGCCCAGTTCGCGAGCGACACGGCGCAGGTTTCTCAAGCTTATCTTTCCCGTTTCATCGTCGTCGAAAAGTTTAAACGCCTTCAGAATTTCCTCTTTTGGGTCTCGCTCCAATATCATGTCCGTCACTTTAGTAAAATGATATAATTTGGTTAGAAACACAAAAGTTCATAACACTAAGCAAACAGGAGGTCTATCATGTTAAAGGAGAAGTCCACTTCCAGAACAACAATTTACAAATAATTTACTCACCCCCTTGTCATCCAAGATGTTCATGTCTTTCTGTCTTCAGGCGTGAAGAAATTATGGTTTCTGAGGAAAACATTTCAGGATTTTTCTTCATATAATGCACTTGATTGGTGCCCCAATTTTGAACTTCCAAAATGTAGTTTAAACGCAGCTTCAAAAGGCTCGAAACGATTCCAGCCGAGGAAGAAGGGTCTTATCTAGCGAAACGATCTGTCATTTTTTTTGAAAAATAAAGATTTGTATACTTTAAGCAAAAAAAACTCATGTAGCACAGGCTCTGGGATGCACGTTCACGATGCTACGAATTAGTGATGGGTCATTCTTTTTTGAACTAATCTTTAATGTGACACAGGAAGAACGAGTCATCTCGGGGAGTGATTCGTTTGGTCGCGCATGCGCAACATCCTATTAGGTTCTGTACTGGAATTACTTCACCTGTTTCGAGTCTTCGGGTTTTTCCGAGTCGTTCATTCATCTTATGGGGCTGTCACATGATGAACGAACGACTCAAACCTGAAAACTTGTCAGATAAGAGGTGAGGTGAGCTAATCATAGACTAAAGACCCAGGTAAACAATGAATGAATCTTTTCTGTTTCTTATAGCATTATAGTTTTGTCTTGTTTGTAGTGTGATCAACGTTTGTGCAAGCAGTAGATGTGAGAGGGAAGTAACACGTAACATTTTTATTATATTTTGCTAAAATGAACGAAATGAAAAAAGATTTGTTCATTTTGCTGAACGAGACTCAAAGGTCCGAGTCGGTAAAATGATCCGAACTTCCCATCACTAGTACGAATCACGTCTAAGTTCACCATCTGTGTACTCCGGCTCAAAAAGGTAGAGTATGTCGAAAAACTCCATCTTATTTTCTACTACAACTTCAGAATCGTTTGACATCGTTGCACCTTTTTGTTTGTAATCAGCATTTGACCTACTTGCACTTTCTTAGTCTTTACGCGTTCCCTTTGTAAACACTGGGTCTGTGGTTCCGCCTACATTTGGCGTGACCTTTCGACCTGATTCAGTAGTACGTAGCAATGTGAACGTGCATCCCAGAACCTGTGCTAAAAAGTTGTGCTTAAAAAGTATACACATTTTTATTTTCCGAAAAAAAAAAAAAGACAGATTGTTTCGCTAGATAAGACCCTTCTTCCTCGGCTGGGATCGTTTAGAGCCCTTTGAAGCTGTATTTAAACTACATTTTAAAAGTTAAAATCAGGGCACCAATCAAGTCCATCATATGAAGAAAAATCCTGAAATGTTTTCCCCAAATCCTGAAATGTTTTCCCCAAAAACCATATTTCTTTACGACTGAGGACAGAAAGACATGAACATCTTGGATGACAAGGGGGTGAGTAAATTATTTGTGAATTGTTCTGGAAGTGGACTTCTCCTTTAATGGAATCTGTTATTATATTATGGAATCTGCTCCCGATTTCAGCAAAATCATCTCTGCGAAGCATTTCAATAGCTATGTTTCCATCTAAGGTTGCGTATTTAATTAAAATATTGCATAAAACATTTGCAAATAAAGCACCGTTTCCATCCCTTTCCATCACTTCCAGGGCAACTGGTGAAAAAAATTATTAATGAAAAAACATGAAAGTTGGTGCAACAGGGAAGCCTGTGGCTCTTTTTTTCCTATCTAAGTTACTTGATCATGCAGACGAAACACAGTAACAAACAATGTCATGTTATCTTGCGTTTAGAGGCGGATGATGTTGGGGAACGTAATCATGTGAGACGGTTCTGGTAAATAATTTTACAAATTATTTT